>OU974072.1:18387866-18417176 GCA_918843875.1 Diadumene lineata
CACTCTTACACTCTTACACTCTTACACTCTTACACTCTTACACTCTTACACTCTTACACTCTTACACTCTTACACTCTTACACTCTTACACTCTTACACTCTTACACTCTTACACTCTTACACTCTTACACTCTTACACTCTTACACTCTTACACTCTTACACTCTTACACTCTTACACTCTTACACTCTTACACTCTTACACTCTTACACTCTTACACTCTTACACTCTTACACTCTTACACTCTTACACTCTTACACTCTTACACTCTTACACTCTTACACTCTTACACTCTTACACTCTTACACTCTTACACTCTTACACTCTTACACTCTTACACTCTTACACTCTTACACTCTTACACTCTTACACTCTTACACTCTTACACTCTTACACTCTTACACTCTTACACTCTTACACTCTTACACTCTTACACTCTTACACTCTTACACTCTTACACTCTTACACTCTTACACTCTTACACTCTTACACTCTTACACTCTTACACTCTTACACTCTTACACTCTTACACTCTTACACTCTTACACTCTTACACTCTTACACTCTTACACTCTTACACTCTTACACTCTTACACTCTTACACTCTTACACTCTTACACTCTTACACTCTTACACTCTTACACTCTTACACTCTTACACTCTTACACTCTTACACTCTTACACTCTTACACTCTTACACTCTTACACTCTTACACTCTTACACTCTTACACTCTTACACTCTTACACTCTTACACTCTTACACTCTTACACTCTTACACTCTTACACTCTTACACTCTTACACTCTTACACTCTTACACTCTTACACTCTTACACTCTTACACTCTTACACTCTTACACTCTTACACTCTTACACTCTTACACTCTTACACTCTTACACTCTTACACTCTTACACTCTTACACTCTTACACTCTTACACTCTTACACTCTTACACTCTTACACTCTTACACTCTTACACTCTTACACTCTTACACTCTTACACTCTTACACTCTTACACTCTTACACTCTTACACTCTTACACTCTTACACTCTTACACTCTTACACTCTTACACTCTTACACTCTTACACTCTTACACTCTTACACTCTTACACTCTTACACTCTTACACTCTTACACTCTTACACTCTTACACTCTTACACTCTTACACTCTTACACTCTTACACTCTTACACTCTTACACTCTTACACTCTTACACTCTTACACTCTTACACTCTTACACTCTTACACTCTTACACTCTTACACTCTTACACTCTTACACTCTTACACTCTTACACTCTTACACTCTTACACTCTTACACTCTTACACTCTTACACTCTTACACTCTTACACTCTTACACTCTTACACTCTTACACTCTTACACTCTTACACTCTTACACTCTTACACTCTTACACTCTTACACTCTTACACTCTTACACTCTTACACTCTTACACTCTTACACTCTTACACTCTTACACTCTTACACTCTTACACTCTTACACTCTTACACTCTTACACTCTTACACTCTTACACTCTTACACTCTTACACTCTTACACTCTTACACTCTTACACTCTTACACTCTTACACTCTTACACTCTTACACTCTTACACTCTTACACTCTTACACTCTTACACTCTTACACTCTTACACTCTTACACTCTTACACTCTTACACTCTTACACTCTTACACTCTTACACTCTTACACTCTTACACTCTTACACTCTTACACTCTTACACTCTTACACTCTTACACTCTTACACTCTTACACTCTTACACTCTTACACTCTTACACTCTTACACTCTTACACTCTTACACTCTTACACTCTTACACTCTTACACTCTTACACTCTTACACTCTTACACTCTTACACTCTTACACTCTTACACTCTTACACTCTTACACTCTTACACTCTTACACTCTTACACTCTTACACTCTTACACTCTTACACTCTTACACTCTTACACTCTTACACTCTTACACTCTTACACTCTTACACTCTTACACTCTTACACTCTTACACTCTTACACTCTTACACTCTTACACTCTTACACTCTTACACTCTTACACTCTTACACTCTTACACTCTTACACTCTTACACTCTTACACTCTTACACTCTTACACTCTTACACTCTTACACTCTTACACTCTTACACTCTTACACTCTTACACTCTTACACTCTTACACTCTTACACTCTTACACTCTTACACTCTTACACTCTTACACTCTTACACTCTTACACTCTTACACTCTTACACTCTTACACTCTTACACTCTTACACTCTTACACTCTTACACTCTTACACTCTTACACTCTTACACTCTTACACTCTTACACTCTTACACTCTTACACTCTTACACTCTTACACTCTTACACTCTTACACTCTTACACTCTTACACTCTTACACTCTTACACTCTTACACTCTTACACTCTTACACTCTTACACTCTTACACTCTTACACTCTTACACTCTTACACTCTTACACTCTTACACTCTTACACTCTTACACTCTTACACTCTTACACTCTTACACTCTTACACTCTTACACTCTTACACTCTTACACTCTTACACTCTTACACTCTTACACTCTTACACTCTTACACTCTTACACTCTTACACTCTTACACTCTTACACTCTTACACTCTTACACTCTTACACTCTTACACTCTTACACTCTTACACTCTTACACTCTTACACTCTTACACTCTTACACTCTTACACTCTTACACTCTTACACTCTTACACTCTTACACTCTTACACTCTTACACTCTTACACTCTTACACTCTTACACTCTTACACTCTTACACTCTTACACTCTTACACTCTTACACTCTTACACTCTTACACTCTTACACTCTTACACTCTTACACTCTTACACTCTTACACTCTTACACTCTTACACTCTTACACTCTTACACTCTTACACTCTTACACTCTTACACTCTTACACTCTTACACTCTTACACTCTTACACTCTTACACTCTTACACTCTTACACTCTTACACTCTTACACTCTTACACTCTTACACTCTTACACTCTTACACTCTTACACTCTTACACTCTTACACTCTTACACTCTTACACTCTTACACTCTTACACTCTTACACTCTTACACTCTTACACTCTTACACTCTTACACTCTTACACTCTTACACTCTTACACTCTTACACTCTTACACTCTTACACTCTTACACTCTTACACTCTTACACTCTTACACTCTTACACTCTTACACTCTTACACTCTTACACTCTTACACTCTTACACTCTTACACTCTTACACTCTTACACTCTTACACTCTTACACTCTTACACTCTTACACTCTTACACTCTTACACTCTTACACTCTTACACTCTTACACTCTTACACTCTTACACTCTTACACTCTTACACTCTTACACTCTTACACTCTTACACTCTTACACTCTTACACTCTTACACTCTTACACTCTTACACTCTTACACTCTTACACTCTTACACTCTTACACTCTTACACTCTTACACTCTTACACTCTTACACTCTTACACTCTTACACTCTTACACTCTTACACTCTTACACTCTTACACTCTTACACTCTTACACTCTTACACTCTTACACTCTTACACTCTTACACTCTTACACTCTTACACTCTTACACTCTTACACTCTTACACTCTTACACTCTTACACTCTTACACTCTTACACTCTTACACTCTTACACTCTTACACTCTTACACTCTTACACTCTTACACTCTTACACTCTTACACTCTTACACTCTTACACTCTTACACTCTTACACTCTTACACTCTTACACTCTTACACTCTTACACTCTTACACTCTTACACTCTTACACTCTTACACTCTTACACTCTTACACTCTTACACTCTTACACTCTTACACTCTTACACTCTTACACTCTTACACTCTTACACTCTTACACTCTTACACTCTTACACTCTTACACTCTTACACTCTTACACTCTTACACTCTTACACTCTTACACTCTTACACTCTTACACTCTTACACTCTTACACTCTTACACTCTTACACTCTTACACTCTTACACTCTTACACTCTTACACTCTTACACTCTTACACTCTTACACTCTTACACTCTTACACTCTTACACTCTTACACTCTTACACTCTTACACTCTTACACTCTTACACTCTTACACTCTTACACTCTTACACTCTTACACTCTTACACTCTTACACTCTTACACTCTTACACTCTTACACTCTTACACTCTTACACTCTTACACTCTTACACTCTTACACTCTTACACTCTTACACTCTTACACTCTTACACTCTTACACTCTTACACTCTTACACTCTTACACTCTTACACTCTTACACTCTTACACTCTTACACTCTTACACTCTTACACTCTTACACTCTTACACTCTTACACTCTTACACTCTTACACTCTTACACTCTTACACTCTTACACTCTTACACTCTTACACTCTTACACTCTTACACTCTTACACTCTTACACTCTTACACTCTTACACTCTTACACTCTTACACTCTTACACTCTTACACTCTTACACTCTTACACTCTTACACTCTTACACTCTTACACTCTTACACTCTTACACTCTTCACCTTACACTCTTACACTCTTACACTCTTACACTCTTACACTCTTACACTCTTACACTCTTACACTCTTACACTCTTACACTCTTACACTCTTACACTCTTACACTCTTACACTCTTACACTCTTACACTCTTACACTCTTACACTCTTACACTCTTACACTCTTACACTCTTACACTCTTACACTCTTACACTCTTACACTCTTACACTCTTACACTCTTACACTCTTACACTCTTACACTCTTACACTCTTACACTCTTACACTCTTACACTCTTACACTCTTACACTCTTACACTCTTACACTCTTACACTCTTACACTCTTACACTCTTACACTCTTACACTCTTACACTCTTACACTCTTACACTCTTACACTCTTACACTCTTACACTCTTACACTCTTACACTCTTACACTCTTACACTCTTACACTCTTACACTCTTACACTCTTACACTCTTACACTCTTACACTCTTACACTCTTACACTCTTACACTCTTACACTCTTACACTCTTACACTCTTACACTCTTACACTCTTACACTCTTACACTCTTACACTCTTACACTCTTACACTCTTACACTCTTACACTCTTACACTCTTACACTCTTACACTCTTACACTCTTACACTCTTACACTCTTACACTCTTACACTCTTACACTCTTACACTCTTACACTCTTACACTCTTACACTCTTACACTCTTACACTCTTACACTCTTACACTCTTACACTCTTACACTCTTACACTCTTACACTCTTACACTCTTACACTCTTACACTCTTACACTCTTACACTCTTACACTCTTACACTCTTACACTCTTACACTCTTACACTCTTACACTCTTACACTCTTACACTCTTACACTCTTACACTCTTACACTCTTACACTCTTACACTCTTACACTCTTACACTCTTACACTCTTACACTCTTACACTCTTACACTCTTACACTCTTACACTCTTACACTCTTACACTCTTACACTCTTACACTCTTACACTCTTACACTCTTACACTCTTACACTCTTACACTCTTACACTCTTACACTCTTACACTCTTACACTCTTACACTCTTACACTCTTACACTCTTACACTCTTACACTCTTACACTCTTACACTCTTACACTCTTACACTCTTACACTCTTACACTCTTACACTCTTACACTCTTACACTCTTACACTCTTACACTCTTACACTCTTACACTCTTACACTCTTACACTCTTACACTCTTACACTCTTACACTCTTACACTCTTACACTCTTACACTCTTACACTCTTACACTCTTACACTCTTACACTCTTACACTCTTACACTCTTACACTCTTACACTCTTACACTCTTACACTCTTACACTCTTACACTCTTACACTCTTACACTCTTACACTCTTACACTCTTACACTCTTACACTCTTACACTCTTACACTCTTACACTCTTACACTCTTACACTCTTACACTCTTACACTCTTACACTCTTACACTCTTACACTCTTACACTCTTACACTCTTACACTCTTACACTCTTACACTCTTACACTCTTACACTCTTACACTCTTACACTCTTACACTCTTACACTCTTACACTCTTACACTCTTACACTCTTACACTCTTACACTCTTACACTCTTACACTCTTACACTCTTACACTCTTACACTCTTACACTCTTACACTCTTACACTCTTACACTCTTACACTCTTACACTCTTACACTCTTACACTCTTACACTCTTACACTCTTACACTCTTACACTCTTACACTCTTACACTCTTACACTCTTACACTCTTACACTCTTACACTCTTACACTCTTACACTCTTACACTCTTACACTCTTACACTCTTACACTCTTACACTCTTACACTCTTACACTCTTACACTCTTACACTCTTACACTCTTACACTCTTACACTCTTACACTCTTACACTCTTACACTCTTACACTCTTACACTCTTACACTCTTACACTCTTACACTCTTACACTCTTACACTCTTACACTCTTACACTCTTACACTCTTACACTCTTACACTCTTACACTCTTACACTCTTACACTCTTACACTCTTACACTCTTACACTCTTACACTCTTACACTCTTACACTCTTACACTCTTACACTCTTACACTCTTACACTCTTACACTCTTACACTCTTACACTCTTACACTCTTACACTCTTACACTCTTACACTCTTACACTCTTACACTCTTACACTCTTACACTCTTACACTCTTACACTCTTACACTCTTACACTCTTACACTCTTACACTCTTACACTCTTACACTCTTACACTCTTACACTCTTACACTCTTACACTCTTACACTCTTACACTCTTACACTCTTACACTCTTACACTCTTACACTCTTACACTCTTACACTCTTACACTCTTACACTCTTACACTCTTACACTCTTACACTCTTACACTCTTACACTCTTACACTCTTACACTCTTACACTCTTACACTCTTACACTCTTACACTCTTACACTCTTACACTCTTACACTCTTACACTCTTACACTCTTACACTCTTACACTCTTACACTCTTACACTCTTACACTCTTACACTCTTACACTCTTACACTCTTACACTCTTACACTCTTACACTCTTACACTCTTACACTCTTACACTCTTACACTCTTACACTCTTACACTCTTACACTCTTACACTCTTACACTCTTACACTCTTACACTCTTACACTCTTACACTCTTACACTCTTACACTCTTACACTCTTACACTCTTACACTCTTACACTCTTACACTCTTACACTCTTACACTCTTACACTCTTACACTCTTACACTCTTACACTCTTACACTCTTACACTCTTACACTCTTACACTCTTACACTCTTACACTCTTACACTCTTACACTCTTACACTCTTACACTCTTACACTCTTACACTCTTACACTCTTACACTCTTACACTCTTACACTCTTACACTCTTACACTCTTACACTCTTACACTCTTACACTCTTACACTCTTACACTCTTACACTCTTACACTCTTACACTCTTACACTCTTACACTCTTACACTCTTACACTCTTACACTCTTACACTCTTACACTCTTACACTCTTACACTCTTACACTCTTACACTCTTACACTCTTACACTCTTACACTCTTACACTCTTACACTCTTACACTCTTACACTCTTACACTCTTACACTCTTACACTCTTACACTCTTACACTCTTACACTCTTACACTCTTACACTCTTACACTCTTACACTCTTACACTCTTACACTCTTACACTCTTACACTCTTACACTCTTACACTCTTACACTCTTACACTCTTACACTCTTACACTCTTACACTCTTACACTCTTACACTCTTACACTCTTACACTCTTACACTCTTACACTCTTACACTCTTACACTCTTACACTCTTACACTCTTACACTCTTACACTCTTACACTCTTACACTCTTACACTCTTACACTCTTACACTCTTACACTCTTACACTCTTACACTCTTACACTCTTACACTCTTACACTCTTACACTCTTACACTCTTACACTCTTACACTCTTACACTCTTACACTCTTACACTCTTACACTCTTACACTCTTACACTCTTACACTCTTACACTCTTACACTCTTACACTCTTACACTCTTACACTCTTACACTCTTACACTCTTACACTCTTACACTCTTACACTCTTACACTCTTACACTCTTACACTCTTACACTCTTACACTCTTACACTCTTACACTCTTACACTCTTACACTCTTACACTCTTACACTCTTACACTCTTACACTCTTACACTCTTACACTCTTACACTCTTACACTCTTACACTCTTACACTCTTACACTCTTACACTCTTACACTCTTACACTCTTACACTCTTACACTCTTACACTCTTACACTCTTACACTCTTACACTCTTACACTCTTACACTCTTACACTCTTACACTCTTACACTCTTACACTCTTACACTCTTACACTCTTACACTCTTACACTCTTACACTCTTACACTCTTACACTCTTACACTCTTACACTCTTACACTCTTACACTCTTACACTCTTACACTCTTACACTCTTACACTCTTACACTCTTACACTCTTACACTCTTACACTCTTACACTCTTACACTCTTACACTCTTACACTCTTACACTCTTACACTCTTACACTCTTACACTCTTACACTCTTACACTCTTACACTCTTACACTCTTACACTCTTACACTCTTACACTCTTACACTCTTACACTCTTACACTCTTACACTCTTACACTCTTACACTCTTACACTCTTACACTCTTACACTCTTACACTCTTACACTCTTACACTCTTACACTCTTACACTCTTACACTCTTACACTCTTACACTCTTACACTCTTACACTCTTACACTCTTACACTCTTACACTCTTACACTCTTACACTCTTACACTCTTACACTCTTACACTCTTACACTCTTACACTCTTACACTCTTACACTCTTACACTCTTACACTCTTACACTCTTACACTCTTACACTCTTACACTCTTACACTCTTACACTCTTACACTCTTACACTCTTACACTCTTACACTCTTACACTCTTACACTCTTACACTCTTACACTCTTACACTCTTACACTCTTACACTCTTACACTCTTACACTCTTACACTCTTACACTCTTACACTCTTACACTCTTACACTCTTACACTCTTACACTCTTACACTCTTACACTCTTACACTCTTACACTCTTACACTCTTACACTCTTACACTCTTACACTCTTACACTCTTACACTCTTACACTCTTACACTCTTACACTCTTACACTCTTACACTCTTACACTCTTACACTCTTACACTCTTACACTCTTACACTCTTACACTCTTACACTCTTACACTCTTACACTCTTACACTCTTACACTCTTACACTCTTACACTCTTACACTCTTACACTCTTACACTCTTACACTCTTACACTCTTACACTCTTACACTCTTACACTCTTACACTCTTACACTCTTACACTCTTACACTCTTACACTCTTACACTCTTACACTCTTACACTCTTACACTCTTACACTCTTACACTCTTACACTCTTACACTCTTACACTCTTACACTCTTACACTCTTACACTCTTACACTCTTACACTCTTACACTCTTACACTCTTACACTCTTACACTCTTACACTCTTACACTCTTACACTCTTACACTCTTACACTCTTACACTCTTACACTCTTACACTCTTACACTCTTACACTCTTACACTCTTACACTCTTACACTCTTACACTCTTACACTCTTACACTCTTACACTCTTACACTCTTACACTCTTACACTCTTACACTCTTACACTCTTACACTCTTACACTCTTACACTCTTACACTCTTACACTCTTACACTCTTACACTCTTACACTCTTACACTCTTACACTCTTACACTCTTACACTCTTACACTCTTACACTCTTACACTCTTACACTCTTACACTCTTACACTCTTACACTCTTACACTCTTACACTCTTACACTCTTACACTCTTACACTCTTACACTCTTACACTCTTACACTCTTACACTCTTACACTCTTACACTCTTACACTCTTACACTCTTACACTCTTACACTCTTACACTCTTACACTCTTACACTCTTACACTCTTACACTCTTACACTCTTACACTCTTACACTCTTACACTCTTACACTCTTACACTCTTACACTCTTACACTCTTACACTCTTACACTCTTACACTCTTACACTCTTACACTCTTACACTCTTACACTCTTACACTCTTACACTCTTACACTCTTACACTCTTACACTCTTACACTCTTACACTCTTACACTCTTACACTCTTACACTCTTACACTCTTACACTCTTACACTCTTACACTCTTACACTCTTACACTCTTACACTCTTACACTCTTACACTCTTACACTCTTACACTCTTACACTCTTACACTCTTACACTCTTACACTCTTACACTCTTACACTCTTACACTCTTACACTCTTACACTCTTACACTCTTACACTCTTACACTCTTACACTCTTACACTCTTACACTCTTACACTCTTACACTCTTACACTCTTACACTCTTACACTCTTACACTCTTACACTCTTACACTCTTACACTCTTACACTCTTACACTCTTACACTCTTACACTCTTACACTCTTACACTCTTACACTCTTACACTCTTACACTCTTACACTCTTACACTCTTACACTCTTACACTCTTACACTCTTACACTCTTACACTCTTACACTCTTACACTCTTACACTCTTACACTCTTACACTCTTACACTCTTACACTCTTACACTCTTACACTCTTACACTCTTACACTCTTACACTCTTACACTCTTACACTCTTACACTCTTACACTCTTACACTCTTACACTCTTACACTCTTACACTCTTACACTCTTACACTCTTACACTCTTACACTCTTACACTCTTACACTCTTACACTCTTACACTCTTACACTCTTACACTCTTACACTCTTACACTCTTACACTCTTACACTCTTACACTCTTACACTCTTACACTCTTACACTCTTACACTCTTACACTCTTACACTCTTACACTCTTACACTCTTACACTCTTACACTCTTACACTCTTACACTCTTACACTCTTACACTCTTACACTCTTACACTCTTACACTCTTACACTCTTACACTCTTACACTCTTACACTCTTACACTCTTACACTCTTACACTCTTACACTCTTACACTCTTACACTCTTACACTCTTACACTCTTACACTCTTACACTCTTACACTCTTACACTCTTACACTCTTACACTCTTACACTCTTACACTCTTACACTCTTACACTCTTACACTCTTACACTCTTACACTCTTACACTCTTACACTCTTACACTCTTACACTCTTACACTCTTACACTCTTACACTCTTACACTCTTACACTCTTACACTCTTACACTCTTACACTCTTACACTCTTACACTCTTACACTCTTACACTCTTACACTCTTACACTCTTACACTCTTACACTCTTACACTCTTACACTCTTACACTCTTACACTCTTACACTCTTACACTCTTACACTCTTACACTCTTACACTCTTACACTCTTACACTCTTACACTCTTACACTCTTACACTCTTACACTCTTACACTCTTACACTCTTACACTCTTACACTCTTACACTCTTACACTCTTACACTCTTACACTCTTACACTCTTACACTCTTACACTCTTACACTCTTACACTCTTACACTCTTACACTCTTACACTCTTACACTCTTACACTCTTACACTCTTACACTCTTACACTCTTACACTCTTACACTCTTACACTCTTACACTCTTACACTCTTACACTCTTACACTCTTACACTCTTACACTCTTACACTCTTACACTCTTACACTCTTACACTCTTACACTCTTACACTCTTACACTCTTACACTCTTACACTCTTACACTCTTACACTCTTACACTCTTACACTCTTACACTCTTACACTCTTACACTCTTACACTCTAGGGGGGGCGATCCCCCAACCTTCTGATCAGTGAGCAAGTGCTCTTCCACTGAGCTACTGTGAACTTGTATGCACTTTCTTGTATAAGAACGTTATTTAAAGAACGATTTCGAAAAAATACATATAAAAATACACTCAAGTGGGGATCGATCCCCCGACCTTCTGATCAGCAAGCAAGTGCTTTACCACTCAGCTACTGTTAAGTTGTATACACTTCAATGTATCAGTACGTTATATAAAGTACCATGTACGATTAAGTACATACTACAGTTATTTGTGACTTTGTATTTAAAACAGAAATCACTGGAGATTGTAGTTTTTATTGGTTGTATTTTTTTTCTTTTTTTTTTTTTTGCGGCAGCTTGTCCTAACAAACATCAAAATTCGTATTTCATAGTATGATTGCTGAATGTATGTGTACAGCTGTCCCACATTGATGTCAGAATGACTCTGAATGTACTTGTTTAGTCATCCAACATGGGAATGAAACTGAGTATAGCTGGTCCACATTGATGCCAGAATGACTCTGAATGAACTTGTTTAGTCATCCAACATGGGAATGACCCTGAATG
Organism: Diadumene lineata; assembly: GCA_918843875.1. NCBI lineage: Eukaryota > Metazoa > Cnidaria > Anthozoa > Actiniaria > Diadumenidae > Diadumene > Diadumene lineata. The sequence continues at coordinate 18,400,659 of OU974072.1, forward strand.
TATTTGTATAGCTGGTCCACATTGATGCCAGAATGACTCTGAATGAACTTGTTTAGTCATCCAACATGGGAATGACCCTGAATGTATTTGTATAGCTGGCCCACATTGATGCCAGAATGACTCTGAATGAGCTTGTTTAGTCATCCAACATTGGAATGAACCTGAATGTATTTGTATAGCTGGCCCACATTGATGTCAGAATGACTCTGAATGTACTTGTATAGCAGTCACACGTACCGCCATTTGAACATCAATTATCTGGACCGCGATTATCAGGACTTTTTCGATTTCCGGACTTTTTCTTCTGATTCCAATTTTCATGGGTAATAATGATTCTCATTGGGCTTTTGAAAAAAGAACTAGAAAGAAAAGAAATAGGCATAGCTGCTAAAACTTGAGTTTATTAGAATATGGTAACTGGAACAAAAGCGCGCCAGCTTTCTTAGCGTATTTTGTATTTGATTCTATGTTTCTTGAATATATTAAATATGCTTAGATTTTGAAACAAATTATCAGAAAACGAAGCCTGATAATAGAAATAAAACGAACAAAAAAAAATGAAAACAGTAGTACAATAAAGAAAAATCATAAAAAATAATAATGAAAAAATTGCATGAAAAAACGCCGTTAAAATCGAATAAAATAGGCTTTTTTACAACGCGCGCGTAAAAAAAATTGAGGGGAAAAAAAACAATCAATTCTTGGCGTTCGAAGAACATTCTAATTGTGATGTCATGAATTCTACGCGCGCGCTCTCCTTTAGTTTTGCTTAATTAATAAGAAAAAACAGCAATTTTTCCAGGAAAAAAGGCAATTTTTTTTAAACAAAATAACGGAATTATTTTAAGATGAGTCCAACACAACCGTACATGCCAAAAATGGTCTTTAATTTTACATTGTTGGTTTTTTTTCGTTGAGGAAAACCGTTAGTTGTAGTGACAAGAAATTTGTCTACGACCGCACCAACTGGAAAACACCGGTTTTCGTCCGATCACCGAAGTTAAGCCAGTTAGGGCTGGGTTAGTACTTGAACAAGTGGCTGCCAGGGAATCCCTAGTGTTCTAGACTGTACATTTTTGATGCTTTTTTAGCTACTATCATTGGTTTTAGGAAGGACTTTATAAACATTAATTGAATAAATCTTCATTTTTTTCGTTTTTTTTTCTTCGGTAGAGAAAGAGAAGGTTGTGCGAATAAAATTGTCTACGACCACACCAACTGGAAAAAACCGGTTCTCGTACGATCACCGAAGTTAAGCCTGTTAGGACTGGGATAGTACTTGGACAGGTGACTGCCTGGGAGTCCCTAGTGTTATAGACTCGACATTTTGATGGTTTTTTTTGGCTGCTATTATTGTTTTTAAGAAAGACTTTGTAAAATTTGATTGAATAAATAATGAATTTTCATTGTTTTTTCTTCGGTTCAGCGCAATTTTTATCATCATCATTATTAACAAAATTTATTAGTTTTAATTCTGCACCGGACTTAATGATTGTAACTTTGAATCCTGGAAGCCACTTATTAGCAACGCGCCAAAAAATGTCTGTAACGAAGGAGTTTTTGAAACCCATGGCTTTGCTGGAAATACCAGTGTCAAGACGGACTTGCTTGAGAACCTTGGAAATGGAGATTGCGTAGCTCTCTTTACGTCTAGGGCGTCGACCTTTCTTGTCTGCCTTCGTAACTTTCTTAACGGCCTTCTTTCCTGTAAGGGCTTTAGCTGGCATTTTGAGAGTGTAGATGTGCAAATTTCACTGATTATTTTCTAGTGTTGAGTTGTTTGATGTGCCATGCCAGTTTTGTATATGACACTTAGAATAATGAGAGAACAGTTTTGAATGTATTAAAGTGAATGAAAAAAACAAAAAAAACAAAAGGAGGACAAAAGCGCGCTAGTTTTCTTAGCGTATTTTGTATTTGATTCTATGTTTCTTGAATAAATATGCTTAGCTTTTGAAACAAATTATCAGAAAACGAAGCCTGAAAATAGAAATAAAACGAGAAAAAAAAATGAAAACAGTAGTACAATAAAGAAAAATCATAATAAATAATAATGAAAAAATTGCTTGAAAAAACGCCGTTAAAATCGAATAAAATAGCCCTTTTTTTCAACGCGCGCGTAAAAAAAAATTAATGGAATAAAACCAACTGGAAAACACCGGTTCTCGTCCGATCACCGAAGTTAAGCCTGTTAGGGCTGGGTTAGTACTTGGACAGGTGACTGCCTGGGAATCACTAGTGTTGTAGACTCAACATTTTAATGGTTTCTTTAGCTGCTATTATTGTTTTTAAGAAAGACTTTGTAAAACTTGATTGAATAAAAAATGAATTTTCATTGTTTTTTCTTCGGTTCTGAGCAATTTTTATCATCATCATTATTTACAAAATTTATTAGTTAGAATTCTGCACCGGACTTAATGATTGTAACTTTGAATCCTGGAAGCCATATATTAGCAACGCGACTAAAAATGTCTGTAACGAAGGGAAAAAAAGAGGACAAAAGCGGGCTAGTTCACTTAGCGTATTTTGTATTTGATTCTATGTTTCTTGAATATATTAAATATGCTTAGATTTTGAAACAAAATATCAGAAAACGAAGTCTGATAATAGAAATAAAACGAAAAAAAAAAAAATGAAAACAGTAGTACAATAAAGAAAAATCATAAAAAATAATAATGAAAAAATTGCTTGAAAAAACGCCGTTACAATCGAATAAAATAGGCTTTTTTTGCAACGCGCGCGTAAAAAAAATTGAGGGGAAAAAAAGACAATCAATTATTGGCGTTCGAAGAACATTCTAATTGTGATGTCATGAATTCTACGCGCGCGCTCTCCTTTAGTTTTGCTTAATTAAGAAGAAAAAACAGCAATTTTTCCAGGAAAAAAGGCAATTTTTTTTAAACAAAATAACGGAATTATTTTAGGATGAGTCCAACACAACCGTACATGCCAAAAATGGTCTTTAAGTTTACATTGTTGGTTTTTTTTCGTTGAGGAAAACCGTTAGTTGTAGTGACAAGAAATTTGTCTACGACCACACCAACTGGAAAACACCGGTTTTCGTCCGATCACCGAAGTTAAGCCAGTTATGGCTGGGTTAGTACTTGAACAAGTGGCTGCCAGGGAATCCCTAGTGTTCTAGACTGTACATTTTTGATGATTTTTTAGCTACTATCATTGTTTTTAGAAGGACTAATTAATTGAATAAACCTTCATTTTTTTTTCGTTTTTTTTTTCTTCGGTAGAGAAAGAGAAGGTTGTGCGAATACCAACTGGAAAAAACCGGTTCTCGTACGATCACCGAAGTTAAGCCTGTTAGGACTGGGATAGTACTTGGACAGGTGACTGCCTGGGAGTCCCTAGTGTTATAGACTCGACATTTTGATGGTTTTTTTAGCTGCTATTATTGTTTTTAAGAAAGACTTTGTAAAATTTGATTGAATAAATAATGAATTTTCACTGTTTTTTCTTCGGTTCAGCGTAATTTTTATCATCATCATTATTAACAAAATTTATTAGTTTTAATTCTGCACCGGACTTAATGATTGTAACTTTGAATCCTGGAAGCCACTTATTAGCAACGCGCCCAAAAATGTATGTAACGAAGGAGTTTTTGAAACCCATGGCTTTGCTGGAAATACCAGTGTCAAGACGGACTTGCTTGAGAACCTTTGAAATGGAGATTGCGTAGCTCTCTTTACGTCTAGGGCGTCGGCCTTTCTTGTCTGCCTTCGTAACTTTCTTAACGGCCTTCTTTCCTGTAAGGGCTTTAGCTGGCATTTTGAGAGTGTAGATGTGCAAATTTCACTGATTATTTTCTAGTGTTGAGTTGTTTGATGTGCCATGCCAGTTTTGTATATGACACTTAGAATAATGAGAGAACAGTTTTGAATGTATTAAAGTGAATGAAAAAAAAAAAACAAAAGGAGGACAAAAGCGCGCTAGTTTTCTTAGCGTATTTTGTATTTGATTCTATGTTTCTTGAATAAATATGCTTAGCTTTTGAAACAAATTATCAGAAAACGAAGCCTGAAAATAGAAATAAAACGAGAAAAAAAATGAAAACAGTAGTACAATAAAGAAAAATCATAATAAATAATAATGAAAAAATTGTTGAAAAAACGCCGTTAAAATCGAATAAAATAGGACTTTTTTCCAACGAGCGCGTAAAAAAAATTTAACGGAATAAAACCAATTGGAAAATACCGGTTCTCGTCCGATCACCGAAGTTAAGCCTGTTAGGGCTGGGTTAGTACTTGGACAGGTGACTGCCTGGGAATCACTAGTGTTGTAGACTCAACATTTTAATGGTTTCTTTAGCTGCTATTATTGTTTTTAAGAAAGACTTTGTAAAACTTGATTGAATAAATAATGAATTTTCATTGTTTTTTCTTCGGTTCTGAGCAATTTTTATCATCATCATTATTTACAAAATTTATTAGTTATAATTCTGCACCGGACTTAATGATTGTAACTTTGAATCCTGGAAGCCACTTATTAGCAACGCGACCAAAAATGTCTGTAACGAAGGGAAAAAAAGAGGACAAAAGCGCGCTAGTTTTCTTAGCGTATTTTGTATTTGATTCTATGTTTCTTGAATATATTAAATATGCTTAGATTTTGAAACAAAATATCAGAAAACGAAGCCTGATAATAGAAATAAAACGAAAAAAAATGAAAACAGTAGTACAATAAAGAAAAATCATAATAAATAATAATGAAAGAAATTGCTTGAAAAGACGCCGTTACAATCGAATAAAATAGGCTTTTTTTCAACGCGCGCGTAAAAAAAATTGAGGGGAAAAAAGACAATCAATTATTGGCGTTCGAAGAACATTCTAATTGTGATGTCATGAATTCTACGCGCGCGCTCTCCTTTAGTTTTGCTTAATTAAGAAGAAAAAACAGCAATTTTTCCAGGAAAAAAGGCAATTTTTTTTAAACAAAATAACGGAATTATTTTAGGATGAGTCCAACACAACCGTACATGCCAAAAATGGTCTTTAATTTTACATGGTTGGTTTTTTTTTCGTTGGGGAAAACCGTTAGTTGTAGTGACAAGAAATTTGTCTACGACCACACCAACTGGAAAACACCGGTTTTCGTCCGATCACCGAAGTTAAGCCAGTTAGGGCTGGGTTAGTACTTGAACAAGTGGCTGCCAGGGAATCCCTAGTGTTGTAGACTGTACATTTTTTATGCTTTTTTAGCTACTATCATTGTTTTTAGGAAGGACTTTATAAAAATTAATTGAATAAATCTTCATTTTTTTTCGTTTTTTTTTCTTCGTTAGAGAAAGAGAAGATTGTGCGACAATAAAATTGTCTACGACCACACCAACTGGAAAACACCGGTTCTCGTACGATCACCGAAGTTATGCATGTTAGGGCTGGGATAGTACTTGGACAGGTGACTGCCTGGGAGTCCCTAGTGTTATAGACTCGACATTTTGATGTTTTTTTTAGCTGCTATTATTGTTTTTAAGAAAGACTTTGTAAATTTTGATTGAATAAATAATGAATTTTCATTGTTTTTTCTTCGGTTCAGCGCAATTTTTATCATCATCATTATTAACAAAATTTATTAGTTTTAATTCTGCACCGGACTTAATGATTGTAACTTTGAATCCTGGAAGCCACTTATTAGCAACGCGCCCAAAAATGTCTGTAACGAAGGAGTTTTTGAAACCCATGGCTTTGCTGGAAATACCAGTGTCAAGACGGACTTGCTTGAGAACCTTGGAAATGGAGATTGCGTAGCTCTCTTTACGTCTAGGGCGTCGACCTTTCTTGTCTGCCTTCGTAACTTTCTTAACGGCCTTCTTTCCTGTAAGGGCTTTAGCTGGCATTTTGAGAGTGTAGATGTGCAAATTTCACTGATTATTTTCTAGTGTTGAGTTGTTTGATGCGCCATGCCAGTTTTGTATATGACACTTAGAATAATGAGAGAACAGTTTTGAATGTATTAAAGTGAATGAAAAAAAAAAAAAAAAAAAAGGAGGACAAAAGCGCGCTAGTTTTCTTAGCGTATTTTGTATTTGATTCTATGTTTCTTGAATAAATTAAATATGCTTAGATTTTGAAACATATTATCAGAAAACGAAGCCTTAAAATATAAATAAAACGATAAAAAAAAAAAAAAAAACGAAAGCAATAGTACAATAAAGAAAAATCATAATGAATAAAAATGAAAAAATTTGCTTGAAAAAACGCCGTTAAAATCGAATAAAATAGGCTTTTTTTCAACGCGTGCGTAAAAAAAATTGAGGGGAAAAAAGACAATGAATTATTGGCGTTCGAAGAACATTCTAATTGTGATGTCATGAATTCTACGCTCGCGCTCTCCTTTAGTTTTGCTTAACTCAGAAGAAAAAAAGCAATTTTTACTCGGGATACCCCCTAGGGGGGCGCAAGTCATAGTTTACCTTTCGGTCGGTAAGTACTTCATGTATGCCCAGATTATAATTTCCTCACATATATGTCTTATTGCTATTCAGAGTTTTTGTGAAGTAGTCCTTCGGGGTTTTTTTTGTACTATATTTATTCATATTATTTATACATGATATTATTGGTTTTCTCTTTTCATATTTTCTTTTGTAGATTTGTTTATATGCATGTTTTTATAATCAACGCATACATGAAGTACTTACCTGTGTATCATGCAGAGTTTTGGAAATTTGCCTCGTACTGCGCAAGTCACTCAGAGATCACAGGGAGCCCAATGTCATGCAGAGCCAAATCAAGGTGTCGACGAAAAGCCAAGGACTGTCAATTTCGAATCGAGTTGTTCCGCGAACTCCAAAACTCAAATGAAACTCGGATGAGCTCAAAGACTTCAAATGAACTCAAATCAAACTCTCTAGTCGGCACAGCGGCAACAACGCCATTTTGAATCGCTCAAGCAGAAAACAAAGTGGCTTCTTCGCTCGCTTCTTACCACGATAAGTCTGTTTTTGTATAGCAACTATTTGTTATCGAGTACTGAGTAGTTTTTTAATGATATTTTGTTCATTTAATGTCTGTTTTTTTACCGCTGTATTATCAATTTTGAAAAATCAGTACCGGCTACATGGAGTAGTGTTCGCTGTCGAATAAATCGGCGGTTTAGGCAGGCATCGCACACAAAAAATAAAACACCATGTCAACAACCAGAAGGTTTTAAGTTTATTTTGACATAATGACGTTATAAAATTGACGAAAGAAAATGAAAATGAAGTCCTAAAGTCCACATAGTATGACACAAATATATAGCAGTTACTGGAGTTAGATTTACACTCAGTGTACTCATATGCTGTAGCAAAGCTGCATATTGCTCATTATGCATTCAAGTCATTTACTATTTATCTACTTTAAAATGTACTTCTGTTCTCCAAGATTCATGTTTAACTAGCCCACGTAAACACCTACAGGCTGGACGTCTAAATTTCATATATAACCATCGCAGACATTATCGTACAAGAACTAACTGCTTACATGATTTTTCATAAAACTGCTTCAAAAGAATCTATTAGGTACCCCGAGTAAACGCCTACATGGCGTCTAGTTCAAAGAAAAAAGGCAATTTTTTTTAAACAAAATAAGGGAATTATTTTAGGATGAGTCCAACACAACCGTACATGCCAAAAATGGTCTTTAATTTTACATGGTTGTTTTTTTTCGTGGAGGAAAACCGTTAGTTTTAGTGACAAGAAATTTGTCTACGACCACACCAACTGGAAAACACCGGTTTTCGTCCGATCACCGAAGTTAAGCCAGTTAGGGTTGGGTTAGTACTTGGACAAGTGGCTGCCTGGGAATCCCTAGTGTTGTAGACTGTACATTTTTGATGCTTTTTTAGCTAATATCATTGTTTTTAGGAAGGACTTTATAAAAATTAATTGAATAAATCTTCATTTTTTTTCGTTTTTTTTTCTTCGTTAGAGAAAGAGAAGATTGTGCGACAATAAAATTGTCTACGACCACACCAACTGGAAAACACCGGTTCTCGTACGATCACCGAAGTTATGCATGTTAGGGCTGGGATAGTACTTGGACAGGTGACTGCCTGGGAGTCCCTAGTGTTATAGACTCGACATTTTGATGGTTTTTTTAGCTGCTATTATTGTTTTTAAGAAAGACTTTGTAAAACTTGATTGAATAAATAATGGATTTTCATTATTTCTTCTTCTGTTCAGCGCAATTTTTATCATCATCATTATTATTTACAAAATTTATTAGTTTTAATTCTGCACCGGACTTAATGATTGTAACTTTGAATCCTGGAAGCCACTTATTAGCAACGCGCCCAAAAAATGTCTGTAACGAAGAAGTTCATGAAACCCATGGCTTTGCTGGAAATACCAGTGTCAAGACGGACTTGCTTGAGAACCTTGTAAATGGAGATTGCGTAGCTCTCTTTACGTCTAGGGCGTCGACCTTTCTTGTCTGGCTTCGCAACTTTCAGATGTTACACTACGTTTTGGTACTGTTACTGCGACTATTGATACTATAGAAGGTGAGCGATTTGTTGTGGTTTTCAGTGAGTAGGCAAGGGCATTTGATTTGGGTATTTTCGCGTTTTATTCCGAAAAATCTGTTTGATGTAGGTAATTTCTACATTGGCTTTGCGTTTCAGTCTTTGTGCACCACCGTGACGCTCTTATGATGAGCCGTGACGACTTAAAATGGGTATTAAGATGTACAATATTGTTTGATTGGTCTACTTTATTCTATATCAAAGGAGAAGTGCAACGTAGACAACATTGCGTCTAACTGTTATGTATCAAAAGGGGCTTAACCGAGTACACCCATTTTAAGTTTTCACGACTCATATGTACTTTGACACGAGTGTACCATGGTCACCAATAACTTGATCAGAATGTATATGGCTATAACGGTTATAGCGGTTATAGCGGTTATAGGCAATATTGGAAGTACTCATTCCTATGTACCATGTAAGTATAAATATTAAAATAAACATAAAAAATATTATAATATATTATATATACAAAATATATTAATTAAATATGTTACTAAATATATATATAAATGAGACGTGACGACTTAAAATGGGTATTAAGATGTAGAATACTGTTTGATTGGTACTGTTAACTGCGACTATTAAGAGAGCGTCCATATAACAACCAGGCAGGAGGTGATAAACCCGATGTCGCCAAACCTGCTTATATTTGGCTCACATGTAGCACTCAGTCAGCATAGTATGTGGTAGAAGTTTCAGATCATGGTATTGCATAATCACGGAGTTGACCACCCCCCCTTGGTTTTGGAGCATTTTCAGTAAATTTCTGTTATTTTGGAGTGAAATTTTGAAAATTCATAGAACAACAAAAACATATCTGACGGCAATCAACTTTCTGCTATTGACTACTTGGCATTTGGTCTTACAAATTATGGGCAAAACAAAGATGTGAATTGTTTGTGGTTGTCATGACAACGCCATTAAGAAAGTACATTTTTCAATTTTTCAGCTACGATTCATTTTAGTAAACTTTGCACACAAATAAATCGCAAGGCCAACTTGATGATAGCAAAATTGACTTATAACTAATAAATATAACCCTTTGGCTATGTAGAAATGTAATAAAAGTGGTGGGTTTTTTCTTTAAATTTTCTCAGTGAAGCATTCAATATACCTAATATCTTAAGAGCCAATTTCTGTAATATTTGAGCATAATCGCACATACGCGGCAAGTCGAGTTTCGCCGATTTCCTTTATATTTTGCTCATAGATAGTATTTAGGGAGATAAGAACTCTGCTAAAAGTTTTTTTACAAATACATTTTTCTCGCTGAGATATAGCGATTTTTGATTTTCGATCAAAACCTTCAGATTTTTGCAAATATAATGTTTGAATTTTATCCGAAAAACTCGCTCTAAAAATGTACTAAAATCATTCCATATTTTATAAATAACCATGGAATCCCAAAGCCAAGACGTTGTTCTATCTATCTGAGCCAAAAGAACTTCGCAATATTAATTTTAGAGTATATTTTTGATTTTTCAAAAAGGAGGATTTTTTCCCATTTAAATCATTAAAAAATTATGCTCTCCGAAAAAAAATGTTTACGGTATGTGCCATTTAATCGATTTTCCTGAAAATTTGTAAATTACATGCCAAAAGGATGTTAATTAACATGTACAATGGTTTTTCTTGGTTAATGCAATCTAACGGAGTTATGAGTGCCTGAACATGGCGGAAATTGGCAGATCACGTTACAATCTTGTTTTATTAAGTAATTGCTAATATGGCCAAAACATTGATTTTCTAGCTGTTTATTGAATATTTCATGCATTCTAATTGTTCATTTACAATTTGTTTTTATTTTTGCTACTTTTTAGCAATTTAAAAGTTCATCATTTTAAATATTAGACTGAAGAGTCCAGTTTCGAATTATCTTTTACACAGCCTTATCCTCAATTCTCTGCACAAAATATTCATTAGATAATCCAATGTTTTTTTTTGTTTTTTTTTTTTCAAAACAACATTTCAACGGGGTGCTACTAAATAAAATAAAATGTATTAAATGCCTGCGAAGGTAAAGCTGTGTAAAATAGAATGCTAAACTGGACTATTGTTTTTGCTTTGTGTGCCATATTTTGAAGGCCCCATGCATTGATGAATAGTCCGTGGAAATATCACTGGGGTCTGTGTGAAAAAGAGAGTTGAATTAATGAATATGAAACCGGTTTAATTGATCCAAATAAGAACATTGATTTTCACGAAATAAATGACTGTTGTAATGTAAACGGATGATAAAGATATATCGAAAATCGTTTTGAAAAATGGATTAAAAATGCGGTATTGTTAAAAAAAAGATGGTGTAAACGGGACCTATAAAACTATAAAAATGCTAAAAATTTTAAAAAACTAAATTATTTTTTTTCTAGCATTATACCCTTTTCGACTTAAATGCGTATTCATTTATTTGAAAATGTTTTATTTTTTTTGGATTGTCATCCCAAATTACTCCTTATATAATTATTTCAAAAGTTTTTGATTAATATTGGTTGACTCATAAAATCAGTTGATTCTTTGATTCGTACTCCATTTGGTTTATTTATTCATTTATTTTTTCCTTTTTCCTTGCTTTTTTCTTTCTTTCTTTTTGATTATCATTTTTTTTCTGCCTTTCTTCCTTACTGCATTCTTTTTTGTCTTTATTCCTTCCATTCTTTTGTTGTTCTTTGTTTTCTTTTGTCTTATTTCTCCTATTTATTTTATCTTCCCTTATCTTGCATTAAAAAAGCAAATGAAAGATAATGACAACACAGCATCCCATTATTTTAACTGCAAAATGCTCTTTTTATAAACTGTTGTTGGTCGTTGAAAGAAAATGATATTATGTTCTCGAGTTGTAAGAAAGATATTTCCGACCACACCGAACTCGCGATATCGATGTGGTAAATTATACTTGGTTTAACATTGAAGTTGAACTAATTGTCATCCAAGTAAAGATGTTTATTCAAACCATCAGAAAACATATGGACTCTCATACACCGAAGGGCGAGGATGCTCGTTGTACCTTTTAGGAATCAGTATCGGAGATCTGGTACCTTTTAGGGTCTCTTAGATGTTTCTTAGATGACTCTCAGAGAATTACATTTGGTATCTTTTAGGGTATTCACGGATATTCAATAACAAGGTCTCCATGTAATGACCATTATATCCAATTATTTATCCAAGTATTTTAGATGGTACCTTTTAGGAATAAAAATCATGTATAGAACTTTGGCACCTTTTAGAGGTCATTTTCAAAATTTCCGACGAGTATAACTACCATATTCCGATCGGAGTCTCCCATCCCCGGGTCTGACCAAAGAGTATATCCTGATATTGGATAAAGATGAGAATCCATTTGTTGTGTAGTAAATATCTGTCCAGGAAATTTTGCGCTGATGTTATCGGGATTAGTGACAATTTTACCTGCCAATCTTTCGATGGGGAGTATTTCATTCAGCTTGTTGCAATTGAATCCGGTAAGTGGCGATGCACTGTTTCAACAAATTCAATTGTCATATATACATTCAAAAACTCGAGAGCAAGAGTAATTTCTAAGCTTCACTTAAATCCATTTTGTTTGAACTAGACTAGAAAATCCTAACAAACAACGTTTTTTAAATCAAAAACGTATTTTACAGATGTTGTGCGCGGCAGTAAGTCGACAACAAATTATTACCGTGCCCAGCCGCAAGGCGGTGGCACGGTCAAGGTTTACATTTTCGGTCTGTGCTTAATGCATTGTTTTTGCTAGCGTCCATTCTTATCAAACATTGCCAAGGAGACCACAGGAAGCCCAGTCTCACCAACGTGGCCAATATTTAGCATTTTCAAGATTTATTGGAAAATGAGTTCAAAAAAGACTATCACCGACAAACACACACACCGTTCGCCGTTTGTAGACTCACACTAAAAGAAGACAAAGCCGAGTGTCTTCAATTTCAAATCGAGTCGTTCTGCGATCGCTCAAATGAAACACAAACAAATTCAAATGTTCAAATGATATGAACTCCAAACACTAGCAGGATTTTCGTACCCAGACACTTCTCAGTTAAACTGGACTCTGTAAGTTCTACGTAGTAGTTCTAGTTTGGATTAAAATGACAATGACAAGTGCATCGCTTAATTTCATGTGAAATGAAATAAGATAGGAGAAAAAAAATAAGGGAGGGAAGATACAAAACAATAAAAAACAAAAACAAACCAAGACAACTGTTAGAAAGAAATAACAAATAAATAATACAATAAACAAAGCAAAAAAATATTGAATCAGTCAATTTGTAGTTGTTATTAGGTTTTTAGTAGCATAAATTTTTGACATTTAACAAAATAGATATGTCACGCAATCCATAATAATAGTGCAGTAAACATTTAAATGGCTGAAACGTAATGAACGAACGAAATGAACTTTTGAACACAATTTACAATGCATAAATACCTCCAAAAACAATTAGTAGTTTTATTCTCTATATTTTGGCCATATTGGCAATTACTTAATAAAACAAGATTGTCACGTGATCTGCCAATTTCCGCCATGTTTAGGCGCTCATAAATCCGTTAGATTGCATTAACCAAGAAAAACCATTGTACATGTTAATTAACATCCTTTTGGCATGTAATTTACAAATTTTCAGGAAAATCGATTAAATGGCACATACCGTAAACATTTTTTTTCGGAGAGCATAATTTTTTAATGATTTAAATGGGAAAAAAATCCTCCTTTTCGAAAAATCAAAAATATACTCTAAAATTAATATTGCAAAGTTCTTTTGGCTCAGATAGATAGAACAACGTCTTGGCTTTGGGATTCCATGGTTATTTATAAAATATGGAATGATTTTAGTACATTTTTAGAGCGAGTTTTTCGGATAAAATTCAAACATTATATTTGCAAAAATCTGAAGGTTTTGATCGAAAATCAAAAATCGTCATATCTCAGCGAGAAAAATGTCCTCATAAGAAAAACTTTAGCAGAGTTCTTATCTCCCTAAATACTATCCATGAACGAAATTTGAAAGAAATTGGTGAACCTTGACTTGCCACGCTGTGCTAAATATTTAGAGAAATCCGCTCTTAAAATTGCATATTTTCCATAAATTCAACAAGAAAAATAAAATATAAAGCGAAGTCAAAACTAACAACAATCACATAAAATGATTAATTGGAGATGTGCATAACGAGTTTTGAACCAAGTGAGTACCAAAAAAAAACATTTTCAAGACACAAACCTCACTTTAAATAACGTCCTATGACCAATTTATGGTTGAAATCGATTCTAATCGTCCCTATAGATTTCGTATATTTATACGACTTTAATATAGCGACAATGCACCTCAGAATGTCCATTTCGTTTACATGAATTAATTTTGTGCATTATGTTTGAAAATCTTTGGCAAAAAAATGAGGAAAACTACATTTCTTTTTACGTACCGTTTGTTTGTTTACAGCCGCCATATTGAATAACTAAGGAAGCCCACGCGCAGTACAGGAAGCCCACTCGCAGAGTCGAATCGACCTGCGGATTTCTACTTTTTCCACCAATTTCAGCTTATCTATTTATTGATATTATTCATTTACTTATTTGATTTTTTCATCATAATTTGTTAATTGATTCATTCGTCATGTTTTTTTTTATTTGGTTTTTATTTATTCATTTATTTATTTGATTCATTAATTTAAGTTTTCATTTATTAATTTATTTATTCATTGATAGAATGACTGAGTTAACTATTTTTCAATTTATCTATTTATTTGTTGAATTTGTATTTTATCTATGTTTTCTACTATTAATTTATCAAGTCATTAATTCATAATTTGTTTTCATTTTTTTTTATTTATTAAACTATTTGTTTTTTTCCATTCATTTATTCATTCAATCATTTACTTGTTCATTCAATTAATCATTCATTCATTTATTAACTCACTCACTCACTTATTCTGTCATTAACTAATTCATCCATTCATTCATGAATCCATTCATTCATTTATTTCTTTACTTTGACACATAACGGCAATATATCTTGCGCTCATAGAAATTATTGAATACTAGCACTGATAAAATAAGCAAAACTGCAAAAGAGATGTATGACATTCAAAGGACTTTCATTTTTGGTTCTGCTGGTTGGGCTTGTATGTTTTTCTTTCTTTTTTTTTTCTTTTTCTTTTGTTCTTTTTTGTTGTTGTTGTTGTTGTTGTTGTTTTTTGTTTTTTTGTTGTTGTTGTTTTGCAAGTTTTGGTTGTATGTTTGGATGTATTTTTTTTTTTTTACTTTAAAACCGTGTTTGAATTTTTTTTGTTTTTCACTTAACATTTTTAATGGTACGTCCCTTAAAGAGTCTGACGTCAATAGGGGTTGAAAGTACTGCTAGAGCGATCACAAATGTGCGTTTGAAAACGGACACTGGTGCATAAATTAAACAACATATATACATTTATGTTTTAATGATTTAATACATAATTGATTTACTAACTTACTAATTTGTCAGTTATTTATTTATTCGTTATTCATTTCTTCATTGACTCATTCCTGATCAATCATTCATTGATTTATTGAACTATGATGATTGAGTAAGTGAAAAAATGAATAAATGATTGAATGAATGAATAAATGAACCATTGAAATCATGAATGAATCAATTTAAAATGAATGAATAAATAAATGAATAAATAAAAACCAAATAAAAAACATGACGAATGAATCAATTAACAAATTATGAGATGAAAAACAAATATATATATATACATGAATTCATAACTTAATGTAACAAAAAGATAGTTAAATAGATGAATAAATGAGAAAATATATTAGTGAATCAAATAAGTAAATGAATAATATAAATAAATAGATAAGCTGAAATTGGTGGAAAAAAGTAGAAATCCGCAGGTCGATTCGACTCTGCGAGTGGGCTTCCTGTACTGCGCGTGGGCTTCCTTAGTTATTCAATATGGCGGCTGTAAACAAACAAACGGTACGTAAAAAGAAATGTAGTTTTTCTCATTTTTCCCCAAAGATTTTCAAACATAATGCACAAAATTAATTCATGTAAATGAATTGAACATTCTGAGGTGCATTGTCGCTATATTAAAGTCGTATAAATATACGAAATCTATAGAAACGATTAGAATCGATTTCAACCATAAATTGGTCATAGGACGTTATTTAAAGTGAGGTTTGTGTCTTGAAAATGCTTTTTTTTGGTACCCACTTGGTTCAAAACTCGTTATGCACATCTCCAATTAATCATTTTATGTGATTGTTGTTAGTTTTGACTTCGCTTTATATTTTATTTTTCTTGTTGAATTTATGGAAAATATGCAATTTTAAGATATTAGGTATATTGAATGCTTCACTGAGAAAATTTAAAGAAAAAACCCACCACTTTTATTACATTTCTACATAGCCAAAGGGTTATATTTATTAGTTATAAGTCAATTTTGCTATCATCAAGTTGGCCTTGCGATTTATTTGTGTGCAAAGTTTACTAAAATGAATCGTAGCTGAAAAATTGAAAAATGTACTTTCTTAATGGCGTTGTCATGACAACCACAAACAATTCACATCTTTGTTTTGCCAATAATTTGTAAGACCAAATGCCAAGTAGTCAATAGCAGAAAGTTGATTGCCGTCAGATATGTTTTTGTTGTTCTATGAATTTTCAAAATTTCACTCCAAAATAACAGAAATTTACTGAAAATGCTCCAAAACCAAGGGGGGGTGGTCAACTCCGTGATTATGCAATACCATGATCTGAAACTTCTACCACATACTATGCTCACTGAGTACTAGTGCTACATGTGAGCCAAATATAAGCAGGTTTGGCGACATCAGGTTTATCACCTCCTGCCTGGTTATATGGACGTTATATGGACGATCTCTTAATACTATAGTAGGTGAGTGATTTGTTGTGGTTTTCAGTGTGTAGCCAAAGGCATTTGATTTGGGTATTTTCGCGTTTTATTCCGTCTTTAAAATCTTTTTCGTTTTATTCCGTTTTATTTACCACCGTGACGCTGATATTGTAC